>JARLTB010000187.1:8337500-8380000 GCA_030141615.1 Unio pictorum | reverse complement strand
AACTTCTATTTCATATGATTAAGTGAGTCCCAAAGGTTGTATTTTGTTTATTTTTATTTATTATAAATGCATGGCAATTTCAAAGCACTGAAAAAAGTACGATCACAGTCAAATGTGATAATCAAAATATCTCTTAATGTTATCATCATTTTCCACTTTGTACAAATTCAACAAAATCGTTATTATTATTATTATTATTATTAATATTATTATTATTATTATTATTATTATTATTATTATTATTATTGTTATTATTATTATTATTTATTCGGGAGCTAGTAAAACAGATTCAAGGAAAGCTACATATAATCATTCCTGTTAATGCTAAATATAAAAAAGACCAATTGTTCATTAAATTTTATTCGGGTATAATACAAGCACTAAACACAAAATCCGAGTTTATGAGATGATTTTTTTTTTGTCTTTTATTTTTGTGGGGATGGGGCAGGGCCGGATTAAGCACCGTGGAGGCCCATAGGCAGTCAAACTTTTGGGGCCCCAGACCCACGGTCACGGTCTCATGGGGGCCCCTGGGGGCCCCTAATGGGGCCCATAAAAGTCGCGGGGCCCATAGGCAGTTGCCTACTCTGCTTAATGGGTAATCCGGGACTGGGTTGGGGGTTGGGTATTGGGGAGAGGATGCATGTCCAGAGCGACCCCCCCCCCCCGTTCCATATGAGCACTATACAACCGGAGGTTTCGTCTCTTTGGGCACGCATTAGTGGTTCCATGCCATAGTCATAATGCCTGCTTCTTTAGACCCATCGCCTGGAGATAAATTCCATGTACAAGAACAAAGTGAATCTGCCAAGAAAGAGTTAAAACTTGATGATGGACTTTGGGATCGGAGACGCGCGCGCGCGTTGTGTGTGTGTGTGTGTGTGTGTGTGTGTGTGTGCACGCCCGCGTGGGGGGGGGGGCAAGGAAGAAGAAACAATTAAAACAGCTCTTAAAAAGAAAAAAAAAACACAAAATTCTTAAAGATAGAATTAGGCAATTTACGTTATATTCTTCAGTATAACATTAATTCATGCGGTATGTTTTAATATAGCATTAGCTCATTTACGCTACGTTTGGCTAATCAATCGAAAGCTATTGCTATGTCTAAAACTGTATATACAATGTCATGTCTAGACAATTCCATTTTATAAATCACGTCTAAACACTTTTTTTTATTGCAGTCACATAACATTGAGTGGAAGCGTATGTCTTTGCGAAACATAGTTAAGGAACGTCATGATTAAGGACGACACAAACACAGTTTGATCTAAAAATATTGTATTGCTTGATACTGTTAAAATGAAGTCTTCCGTAATTAGAAGGCAAATGATAGCTTTTATCTTGAAATGATAGAAAAAAGATAAAAACACTGCTTGTAGTAGAAACAATGCTACTAGAAATATTATTAATTGTTTAGTATTCACAAATTAGATTTTGATATTCAAAACAATATATCAACGAGGCCTTGGGAGAAGGGGTACACCGATAAGACTGTCCCAAAATGGGGTACGTACGGGAAACATTGGCCTAGCAGTACGGATCTGTAATTCCGCAGTTAATAATAAGAACAATCAGGATCGAATTTTTCATGTAAAATAACGCTTTGTTTTGGTATCGTCAATAAACGAAGGATGACAACACTTACCCCCCCCCCTCTCTCTCTCTCTCTCTCTCTCTCTCTCTCTCTCTCTCTCTCTCTCTCTCTCTCTCTCTGCTTTTAAGTATTCGATACATAATATTATAGACTTTCTGGATCTTTTATAAGTATTCAGTACATCTAATTATAGACTTTCTGGGCCATTTGTAATTTTTTATGTAACGTTAACAGATTGGCGTCGATTCGGGAGATCATGGAATATATGAGTTTTCATTGTTTTATTGTTTTGGTGACGGTTTCACGCTCGTTTTTTTTTCTTTCTTTTTCATATTTATAATTGATTTGCAAGAAAAAAAGTTGCTCATATATCATTCAAATTTGTACAAAGGGGCCGTTTAGTACTGTATCGTTAAAAAAATTTTTTTTTACAAATATATAGTCTACATACTACTGATAGTGAATTTGGTGCAGACATAAAACCTACCCATGGTAGTTTATCCGGTTACATGTACGGGTATGTTTAAAAATTGCTATCCGGTCCGTGCCATGCAGGAAGATGCATGTCTGGCTTAGTGGGAAGGGACAACAAAGACATATAATATCACATTATTATTCTTTATTTTCATTTTTTCTTCTCAGTAAATAATAAATGAATCTTCATAGCAAGTGGCTCAAAAAATCAAATATTTTCTACAAATAAAGATATTAAATCTTTCTCAGTAAAAGGATAAAAACAATAATTATTGGTGTAATTATTGGATGTTTATTATAGTTATATTTATAGAAATGTTCTTCATGAACAATAATAATAATGCTTATAATAATAACAATAACAATAACCACAATACTACTACTATTACTACTACTACTACTACTACTAATAATAATAATAATAACAACAACAACAACAATAATAATAATAATAATAATAATAACAATAATAATAATAATAATAAAAACAAAATTATTATTATTATTATTATTATTATTATTATCATTATTATTATTATTATTATTATTATTATTATTATTATTATTATTATTATTATTATTATTAATCTGATAATATTGAACACCAGGCCAGATTACATACAGGTATATAAGGCGAAAGAAAGAAGGGGTGAAACACAATTTTTCTAATGTTTATAGAATTTGTCCAACAAAGAGCTAAATTATGTTGGATAATAATAATATTATTATTATTGATTTTATGCATAAATTTACAAAACTTTATGTGATTATCGTTGCAATGAACGTTGGAAGGTAAAAAGGCAATTCTTAAATTGTTATATATATATATATATATATATATATATATATATATATATATATATATATATATATATATATATATATATATATATATATATATATATATATATATAGTCTTCTACATGGGGATATTTTCTAAACTTACCTAAATTATACTAAAAATTTAGTAACAACCGATATTACTTCTAAAAAAATGCTGAAATAATGTTGTAGGAAACACGGAATAGTGATAGAGTCATCCTAAATGCCGAAATAGCATGTTTTGTAATTCTGATAGTATTCAGCGTTCAGCATTCGCGCCATGTAACATGGAATAACGAAACGAAAATGTCCTCAAACACATGGACAAGATGTTCAAGTTGCAAGAAGTCGTTGATACCATATGCATGGTTGAAGTCTTGCTAGACAGAATAGAGATTGGTGACTATAGTCCACACATTTTGAAAACGGAAATGAATAATTTTAAAATGGCGAAGGATCAACTCAGAGAAATTATTGAAGATGAAAAAGAAGGAAAGGAAGATACAGAAAACAAAGAACGGATGAGAGCATTGAATGCTAAGATTGAAAGAGAAGATGAGATAAAAAAAGAGAAGAAAAAGGCGGAGATAGTGGAGAAGGAAGAAGAGGTGTAGCAAGATTAAAATGTAGAAGACAAAAAAGAATGTGAAAGGGAAGAAAAGGTGCTGGTGGTTGTCACGTTGTAAGGATTAACCAGATTTCAACATGTATATGTTAGACCATGAGGCTAATAATTTCGCACCGTCAATATGTTGAAGGTCAATTCGGCGAACAAAGATTTCAAGCCAGTTAAATGACATGGCGATACATTTTTTTAACTCGCCCTATTTTTGACAAGCCAGTTACATAATAATTGCGATCACAGGTAAGTTATGGAATTCTATTTTCGGATCAAAAGAACGTAGTAAATACACCCTTGACAGACTGTTGGGAGGGGGCAGTGTCTGATAATTATATGAATCAACATCCATTCGGAATTGAGCAAGGCGTGGCCAAAATTAGAATCGCAAGTTTAAATCTATTATCTTGAGAACTAAATTCCAGTAGTCGTAAAAACCATCTTGCGTGAATTAAGAGAAGATAAGCTACTCCGACGTCATTCGATATTGGCGGGCACCTTGTATTTTCTGGGAATAACAAGGAGCTTCAGTACAGGTCAGTGACTATTTGCTCGCAGAATGGAAGCTCGACACTTTGGCCAAGTTCAACGACACATTTAAACGGAGAGGACGATCCTTAAAACGTTGGATGTAAATTCATGTAACGACCATTCAAAGGAACTCTAACAAGGACGAATTTAGAAATGATAGATCGTTTGCATTTGGACATGTGCTTACAAGATAAAAATTGGTTGAGTAGTGTGTTTATAAGCCTGACAGTAAATCAAGTAGTATCGTTCTCCGTTTGATTAACAATGCTAACGAGTACAAAATCATCATTTAAAAAATCAAACTTAACGTATGCAGTGTAGGAGTGATACATTAAGCAATAAACAACATTAATAAAAATTTGAGCAGAGTGACAGACAAGTATCTGATTAGAAGAGTGAAAGTAAAAGCCTTTACCATTGCCTCTGGACTTCGATTCAAGATAAAAGTCCATCATTTCCAAGGACCGTTACCAAAATACCAAAATATTGGCATCGTTAGCACTGCAGCCCTCGACGGAGGCATCGATCAAATTCGTTTCAATTTCCAACACTTCAATGTGTCCACGATAGAAAGTCACTCGAACTGACAAAACCTTGACAACCAGACATATTTCAACCTAACTTTGCTCAGAAAATTATTTGAGGTCTTACTCGACACTGTTGGAAGCTACGGGGCAAATTGGTTACCAACAGCAGCCACGGTTTCTCGAATAACGATTATATGCTCTATGGGGCTTTTATTTCACTCGTGACCAAGGCATCCACGAAGGACATTTCGACCATACAAAATCGGGACAACTTCGTATGGAATTTCAGTTTGCTGTAAATCTGGCTGACACGGTAAACGTTTTCTTGTTTGCAGAATTTGGCAATACTCTGAAAATCAACAGTTTTAGAGAAGTGATTCAGGGCGAATAAAAACTACAGGACTCATCAAAGAACTTCGTTATGGATATAAAATAGATCATCCTAGTCAGACAAAACAAATTATGGGAAACGTTAGAGGAACATTTGGAAGAGGCTTCTCGTTTTTTAAACATCCTTCCACTTTTGTGTCATATTAGGGTTGGGTTTATAATTTGCGTAAAGCAGTGATACACTTTTCGTTTGTTATGAAGTGAGCGGGTCCTGGATACTCTTACAGCGCGATGAATAGTAATAAAACTTGGGTGCTAGATAGTATATTAAGCATGGGTATTTGATGGTACTAAAAATGTGCGTTTTGGAGATTAATACAAAAGTAGGTATTGGATAGTGTAGGTGATTATGGGATAATATCTTAGTGAGATTTAATCTCCTTTACATCAATTCCCTTATTCTGGTAATAGATCTCAGTGTTTGACACTAAAATACTACTTGCTAATAATTCCTACTGACTTGACTGAACGAATTATATGTCTCACCAGAAAACATTGATAAAGATGTAAAATCGATCATCCTGGGAGAGTATCTGAAAGAGGCGTGGACTGTAATATCTGAAAATCCTGACCTCCATTGACATCTCTGGAGACCAAAGCATCGAAGCTCTCTTGTCACATAATACAGAACCAGACGTGGTTTTTTAATATACACCACACAAGACGTTCTGGATAGTTTGTATGTGGTTTTGAACAGTATTGTTGCTGTATTGGATAGCATGTTTATACCATTTCGTCCCTTCTATTACATCCTAACCCTTCTGCAACATTATACATGCGCAACTGACCAATCAGGACGATGACAATTCCAACCGTACCACATCATAGACTAATGCCAACAAATATGTGAATTAATATTTAACGGATCGATGAGTAGAAGATGTGATGGGGTCAAAGTCAACTACATTCTGCTTTGTGTACATATCATAGCAACCAAACAAGCAAAATGTACAATGCATTATCAGTATATCTCAGAGTTTTATTCGTTGATCATTGATATCAAAGACGCGCTTGATTCTGATATATTAGTTTTAATGGCCCATGATTAATTTAGACAGTTTATTAAAAGTGTATTCAAACCTTTTCTTTTAGATGTAACATTATACATGTGCAGCTGAATAATCAGAACTCTATGTGCACGCGTCATAGTTCCACTGTTACTATCAGCAGGCGTCTTCCTCTTTGATATCACTCTATGTTAAGACTTCACAGCAGCCATTTGTATATATTAAAGTTATTGAATGTTAAAACACGGAGTCTCATCTAATGCTTTAACGCAATAATACAACACCTTCAGTTTGATAGTATGTGTAGATTTGTAAGTTCTAACCAAGGCGTTTTGGATAGTGAATTATAGGCTGTTGGATAGTAGAGTTGGTGTGCTGCATATTATGAGCGATTTCATCCCTTCTTTTACATCATACTTCTTTCGTCTGATGGTAGGTGTAGCTTTTCAGAAAACACACAAGGCGTTAATTTTGGAAAATGTGTCTTGGGTGTTGGATAGCAGAAAACTCAGCAATTGGATAGCAGATAACTATTTGATTGATAATTGTTCCAGTGTTAAATTCCCTTAACTTCAAAAAGCTCGAAACACAGCTGCTCGGATCACCTTAAGAGTACCACGATCAGAACACACTTCTTCGCTGCTCTGTACCCTACACTGGCTATCCATTAGATCCAGAATCAAACACAGTATTTGTTCTCTATGCTACGTTTAACTGACGGACTCCAGTCCAACATACCTATCCAGTCCCGGATTACCCATTAGGCAGAGTAGGCAACTGCCTATGGGCCCCGCGACTTTTATGGGCCCCATCAGGGGCCCCCATGAGACCGTGACCGTGGGTCTGGGGCCCCAAAAGTTTGACTGCCTATGGGCCTCCACGGTGCTTAATCCGGCGTTGTACCTATCCGTCTTCACCCATGTGCATATACCAGCAAGATACTTATGCTCCAATTCTGACAATCGTATACTCATTATTCCCACTATGAAAATGAAGTCATATGGATAACGTTCTTTTGCATACCAGACCCCAGCAACGTGGAATGAATTGCCCATCATTAAAATTAGACACTAAGATACACTGATCATTTTCAAGTGCTCTTAAAACTCACCTTTTTGACTGCAAAAACAAACTTAAAGATCTAAAAATGTTTCCTACCTTAAATATTTTCAGCATTTTTTTCTTTCTTCCAATTTCATGTTGTTTGTATTTTGTTGTTTTTTGTATTCATATCATTATATATGTTGTAAAGGGCTTAGAGCTTCTAAAGATTAAGCGCTTTACAAAGTCCTCATTATTATTATTATTATTATTATTATTATTATTATTATTATTATTATTATTATTATTATTATTCCTCCACAACCTCGTTGAAGCCATAAACTTTCTACTTTTTTTTCTCCTTATTAAATCCCCATAAACCCCTATAAGCTTTGGAGTGTAATAAAAAAAGAACTTGCTGGACATTACAAAATAGCGTTTTTTGGGGGACGATGTATGGAATACATTTCCGGTACATTCCATATATTTTTTTAAAGCATGGACAGAGCTAATAATAATCACAATGTTAACATTACCTTTCTCCTTGACCTTTAAACACCCAAAGTAACGTGTGTGCCTATACATACTTCTGTCTCCATAATAACCATTCCCGGGTTAAATATATGACAAATTTAATTTAGGATTTCCCATATATTAGCATATAGCAGCCCATATTGAGGTCAGCTCTGATAATGTTACTATGTAACCTCAGTCAAGAACAGCTAGTTGTGACAATATTACAGTTTGTCCCTATAACCTTTTTCACACACCCCCACCACCAAGCGCCCGTCAAGTTTAACATATTGGCTAATGTTAATTCCCGTTGTCTCTCAATGGAACTATTATTGTACGATGATTTCTATTTTTAGAAAATACGTATGTCTAGTAGAATAAGTATGTAATATTAGGAAATAAGTTTGTAATGTCTACACATATCTTTGTTGTATTGGAAGTAGTTTCTGATCTTGAAAAACGATGCACTAGATATAATATAGCACATACAGAAGATCATCTGACACCGCTTTCGATGCTCTGTCACGTGAACCAATCAGAGGCCAGCAATGGCGACTTCTAGGCCTTAAGAGGATAAACAGGCGTTTGTTCATGAGGATCCAATCATTAGATTTGTTTTCAACGGTCAGTATCCGCTCCCTTATAAAGCCGTCTTGTACTACAGAAAGAGCTTTATATAATAAAACATAGGTGAGGCATACGGTAATTTTTTGCTGAATATTTTCGAATGCTTAATGACCTCGTTTGCTATTAAAAAAATTGTATTCATATGGTGCTTGCTGGCAAAAGATCTAACAAAAAATTTCGTGTAACCATCTCAGCAAGCTATCTTAAACAGTAATGCTGAAAGATTGGCGAAATTTTACATTTAATTTATTGATTGTATACATCTTAATCCATTTATCTCAGATGGATACATATTGAATGGGACCTATTCCTACAATGACACTGTCAGGATACACTTGGATATTATTTTGTTTGTAATCGAACTCATATGGTGGTATGTAGGCTGTTCCACGGTCAACTGGCCGGTTAACTCTAGGACAAATGTGCAAGAATTTCACAAACTTCGCATTTGATATTTACACTGTTTACAGTGTTATCCATATTTTGATATTAAAGTCTGAATGCATTAGTTGGACGGAACTTAACTTTTTTCCCCCAGAATTAATACATTTTTGACATAAGTAAGTGGATTAATTTTCAAGTTCCACTAACATACATTTCAGTTGATTAGAAAATGATAGTAGCCAAGAAGTGCCAAAGTCATTTGAAATTGGAGTAAGTTTTAGATTTTCTTACTGATCTGAATATTTTTTTCAAAACAAAAAGAAAATTGTTTCAGATAAAATAAGTTGGGGGAAAAAAGTTTTTTTTTTTATACTACAAATTACAAGACAACAACTAATTCCTGCTTTAGTTAATTAATTTTGTTAATAGTTTTTCCCGCGTTCATATTTGGATTCAGCATATATTCTGCAGAAATCAAGGCAGTGACCATTATAAACAGTTATTATATATTTATATTGGTTAGCATAAAAAAGATGTCATTTTTTCAGTTTGCGAAATGTGTATGTCTATGATAGGAAGCTACCTGACTTAGGTGTTGTATTATAATGTAGAAAGCTCAAATCAAAGATGTTCAAAGAATTTAATATCAAATACTTTTGTATGTATCTTATTATTTTCTCATTTCTTAAAGATGAAGGATATAAACAATTTATTAACCATCGTGATAGATCAGTTACCTGTTTACAATATAGATCCATTTCTTTATATTTATGCAGCTATTAGAATGTGTAGTTTCCAGTTTGTGTTTGTTGGAATGTTTGGTTATTGAGGTAAATCAGTTTTTTACCTCTATCGTTAACATCATCTGTCACATTTCAATATATTGCTTCAGAGCTGGAACTACTTTAACAGAGTGGAGCAAGTGTTAGGACTCTTAAACTATGCAAGAGAACAGAATGGAAAGAAAGTCAGGATACCCAGTGAAATATTAAAAAGAACTTAACAGTATCTTGAATTAAATACCAGTATTCTGCAAAGTTCAATCATAAGTTCAAATGTATAAAGTTCCGATTCAAATCCAGTAGTATTTAAATTAAGTCCAATATTGAATGTTTTGATCTGCCTGTAATTTTGAATATGCTAATCTGCCTGTGGCATTAGAGTATGATAGTGTGCTAACGGCATGACTAGTAAACTGTAATTAATGATATGTAAGGGTAATAATTGATAAATGAAAATATCATTTACACTGAGTAGAGCCAGTACTTTAACTCTTTCAGCCCCAAGAAACTTATCAGTAACACTGTTACTGTGCCCCAGCCACACTAAGCTGTGACTAGCTTCTTGTGCCCCAGAGTGTTTTACCTGTTTGGAAAATTTTGTAGAAATCATGCACATGCCATCACATTTACTTTAATTTCTCTTCTTGTATCCAATATTAATCCATGAAAATTTCACCAATTAATCCTTGTCTACACAGTGTTTTTCCAAGTCTTTCACAATTTATTTATACATTTTTTTTTACAAAATTATGTGCAACAGTGTTAGGAATCATCATCAGCACTTAATTCCATTACAATAAACCAGGAAAATTTAATGTGATATGGTTTGAAACAATTTGTACATACATTACTTGGCAATGTTCACATCCAGTTTTTGGTTAAGATAGAACTTTGTTCAATAGACACATTTTGCAGGTTTGAATACTACGTTTGTTTGGTGATACCAATATGCATTTTTAGGCATATGGATTGGTTTCATTTGCGATGTCCGTGTACAGTTTCTCCGGAAATAACTATAAGTGAAAAAAGATAGATTTCTCTTTTTTCCTTGTCAATTTGTCATTGTATGTTGTAGTTTCAGGATTCATTCCAATAAAATCATTGATTTGGATAGACAGAAGATGGTCGCTTCAATCTGCTATATCGGCAGAAACTCTTTTCATTTTCGCTATCAGCATCCGCCTTTTCTGACTATTCAATCTCAAGAATCTTCAATGTCCCATTCTAAATCTCGCAAATTATCCAACTGTCAAACATATCTCTCCTCAAATTACTCAATATTTTCGAGATCAAACCCGAGAAACTCCTTATTTTCGCCCTCCCTGCCATAAAAAACCACTCGTGCTTCCACCATCATTTTACGATTTTTTAAGAAAAAAACACGTGTATTGAAATGGATCCCAAGTAGTAATCCTTGCTTTCCGAACATTTAAAGTTTGCCCAAACGAACGTAAATTCATTCTGATTGGCTACAAGTGGGTCTGATGCTAGGAAAAGCCCCATTTGTAACCAATCAGAGACTTTCTCTCGACCATACATTCGGACCGTAGAAAAGCGGTACCGGCCATTGAATGCAGTCGAAAAACTTTGCGAAAAACAAAACAGATCAATACCACTGACCTTGTCTTAATCCTTTGTAAACACAAGAGCCCTGGATATTTGTAGTATGCATACAAAGCATACATTAAATAACACTACAGTTGAACAAACATACAGCGAGATAAACAACAATAACCATCATTTAATCCTTTGTAACATCGACTGCATAAATTGCCAAGATTGTTGTAATATAGAAAAAATGTGCTAGCTACCAGTTTTGTGAAATTTACAGTTCAGCATATGGTGTAATTTGTAAACTGCAGTAAACCAGACTAAAGTACATGTCACTAACCGCAATTGTATTGCTGAAGTCATGTGAATAGTCTGCATGATGAACCATTTTTTTCAACAGAAGGAGTAAAGACATGCAAAGTCAATTTAGAAGTTTGTATTTTTTTAAATTTATCTTTGTGAAAACCCACACAACGCTGGTAGTCCTAATGTCCAAGTGAGAAATCTTTTGAAAGGGTTTCAGTGCAGGATTGAGTACATCGTTTGTCTTTCCAATGCCTGGGAGTGAATGAGCTCTTGCAATTGTGAATCATTTCCTGATTTTTTTTCTTCATCTGGGTGCAGATAGTCACAACTAGGGAAGTTAATATCGTTTTTTTTTTCCCAAACCGATTATCATTTGTAGAAATCCGATTTTAAACCGATTATCGGTTTTTGTCCTACATTAAAAATTACAAGAAATATATTCTTATAATGCAAGTTAGTGAATGCCTCTTGTGAATAAAAGATATTCATTACATACCATAACGTATAGACGCGCATCGTCTGACGGCATGGAGGACGATATTGTGGCTCCACCAAAGCTATCAAATCACGGAAGGAATTGGATTCAATAATCCAAATTGGTAGCATGTTTTCAGCGACAAACTTAGCTACAGCAGCGGTAACTTTTTCTTGATGACTATCAGGACAGTTTCTTTGTGTTCCAATAAATGTTGTTGAACATTTGAAGGAGCCGCAATTCCGGGATGTTTGCTACGCAAATGTGCATGCAATCCAGTAGTAATACCACCGCTCCGACTTATTTGTTGTGAACATAGTTTATAGCGAGCCATGCTTGATGAAATTTTTTTCAAAGTTTTCCCATATATCAGATTTATTTATACGACCATATTTGTAAACTTGAAAAGACACAACCAGCAGAGACCAGTCCTCAACAACAGAGACTGTAGTTATTAACAGTCTATTGTTGTCAATTTCGGACATCAAAGAATTTAGCGACCGGTCGGTCGACCAACTATTGACATCCTTCAACAATAAATGTATTTATTTACAAACACGCTGCATGGCGCGCTCACAAATTTTAAACAAACACACCTTATCTGCTGGCCATATTGTATTAAAATGTAAACACTAAACAAATGCATGAATGAATTTTTTTTCTGGCATTTTTTAAAATTTTCACTACAATAATGGTAAAAGATATTGAGTTCGATTGTCGTTTTGTAAAAACAAAAACCAATAATCGTTTTCAAAACCGATAATCGGATTTCCGATTTTCGTTTAACAACCCTAGTCACAACCTTTGTTTATCAAGCAATAACGCTGGTGATTGAAACTTTGTCGCAAAATAAATGTATTGTTTCTTGATAAGTTAATTATGTTCTTTGGTTTCATATACCAGTTTTATATATATATATATATATATATATATATATATATATATATATATATATATAAATATATATATATATATATATATATATATATATATATATATATAAATATATATATATATATATATATATATATATATATATATATATATATATATATATATATATATATTCCACATTTCCCCAAAACCTGATCAAAATCAAAATACATCTAGTCGTTATGTCAACACTAATAATGGCAGAGAAATAAAAATTCTAACACTGGAAGAAATAATTAATATAAGTGAAAAAGGGGAGGCAGCTTGCAAAATAGCAGCCATGTCAAATGTCAGTAAAACACAAGTTCCTAACGTTATCAAAGACAAGGAGTCCATTAGAAAAGAATGGCAGAAAGACATCTTCGCTCAGAAATGAAGATACATGTTCAGACCAATCAGATGAGTAAAAAATGTCAACAAAGAAATATAATCAATTTTTTTTAAAGAAAAGAGATTATTGTTGTTGTAGGGTTTAACGCCATTTTCAGCACAGGATAGGCTATACATGGCGGCCAGTATTAATGATGGAGGAAGAACCCAGGAAAATCCACGGAAAGAACAACCAACCCATGAGGAGCCACTGGCATGCTTTCTCACATACCCACATTAGTCGAACCCAAGACTTGAATGCATGCAGACAGATGTGAGATGGCAGTGACATACCTGCCAACTGTCCCATTTTTTCCGCATTTGTCTTGTATTTTGGACCTGAGTACGGGTGTACGTTTTTTTAATTAAAAAAATAATAATAAATTTCTTTGGAATTGTCAGTTTAGAACGCGCTCTCGGTTCTATTTTGACAGAGTACAGTGGGACCCCGCTATAACATGGTAGTTGGGAGCCATAGAATCCGACCGTGTTATGAACCGAACCGTGTTATAAGCAACCATGTACAATACCAACACATTTTTGGATTTAATTGGGGGGGGGGGTTACATAAAGACTGGTGCGAAAATGCATGGCACAATTACCATTTTTGATCAATATATATTAAATGAGAAAAACATTTGCTGTGGTAACAGAAATTGCAGATCTAATATATTACTTTATTCAGAGAACCATGCATTGGTACATACACGTGTCTAATTTATATATACATGTATAATCTATTGCATGAAAAGAGTATCAACACCGTGTACTCACCAGCGAATCTTGTAACATACATTGAATCCATAATACAAATATTTCCATCAAAAATATCCACACACGGATGTAAAATATTCAATAATTTTGTCACAGATCATTATGTGACTGAATTCAGTGAAAAGAAAATAACAAAAATTACGTAACGGGTGTATGTAATGAATGATGAAATAGTACATGTCCGTAGATTAAATAATGGAAGCTAAAGTGTATTCTTATAGTAACTACATGTACATCTCATGATCTTTCTGTCTCTGAATTCAGTCATTGTAAATTTCAGCACATTTTCCCACCCAAGCTGCTAGTCAAAGTCCTTTGAACTTGCTGCCCAGCTATTGCGTCATGTTCTTTTGATGTACTCTAATAAATACAGCAGGCAGAACTGGCTGTATTTTAACCACTGCACTATGTCACTGTAAATATCAGCACAACTAAAATGATAAAGTAATCAACACTAACTTTGTCTCCCAGCTATTTGCATGCGTACAGAGGACTCCTGCATGGAGTGATTTATGTGTCCCAGATCAAATATTTGCATTAAAATACGCATAATTAAGCGTTTTCAAGACCTGTGTCGTATCATTTTATGTCATTACATTTCTCATCTGTCAATAGTTATTATTTTTTGAAAAACTCTGATTTTTAGCTGCTTTTTGCTAATGTCACGTTTGCTCTTGGCAAAGTCAATTATAGTTCTCAGTTGCAGATTTTGAATTTACTAGTCAACAGATTGCATAAAACAACACCGCCAAGCCATGCACACATGTTGGTGGCTTTTGTTTCTTTGATGCTGTATAAATCATTACCCCCTGATTTGATCAAGTTTAGCTCAGCAGTTTACTTTGATGATAAACAATGTACTTAAATTTATTGATTTATACATTCTGGTGAGAATCTTTTATCAACCCCTGCATTGGCTGTTGCTTAGTTGTGTATGAAATTAAGAGAACATATATCGGAGATTATTAGAGCAACAATTGTATTCGGAATGCATTCAAGACAAACACAAAGTAGACACAATGGCTTGATTGCTCAAGGATCAGTAGAAATAATATTGACACTTATGAGCTGTCATTTTTCAACAATAAACAAAGATCAAAGTTCTCAGTAGGCCCAGCAATTGGTTCGTATTTCCGATGTTTATTCTGGCACAAAATTAGAAGAAATTTGTTAATTTTTGAAATTTTAGGAGCCATACAATGATTATTTTATATTCGATTTTGTGTGATTTCCTCCCCAAAATGATAATACATTTTCTACACTGGTTTTTTTGTGCACTTTTTAGACAAGTATGAGAATGATAATTAAACTCTTTGACGTATTTTATTTTTCATACTTAAAAGATTTTTTTTTTTTGGTCTTTGAGAAAAATACCTGTTATAAATTACCTGAAATTTCGGGAGCCATGCCACGACCGTGTTATATCCGAATTCGTGTTGTAACGGGGCGTGTTATAGCGGGGTCACACTGTATATTATATGTATATACGAATACAGTTCTTGAATATGATTGGTTCATTCGAAATCGAGGCTACCACAGGCGTGTCTTTTTCCGCCATATTGGATATTGCAATAGTTACCGCTGTTGCTGTATCTAGTATTCGTAATATTCAGCTAATAATCATAATAAATTGGAAGGCAGAATATTCAAAATTTTCTCCAGGAGAAATATGAGACAACTGGAAGGATTTGTGAAACCATTTAGTAAAGGAGAAAAATTGACATTTTGTAAATTGTGTAAAGTGATTTCGCTATTGGGAGGCGCCCATGAAATGCAAGAGGACGAAAAAGCTAATAAACATCAGCTTCCTGCTTCATCACAAACAACTCAGCCTGAACTTACGACGTAGATAAATGACTGAGAGAACCTTAATGTACATCAATCAAAATTTGATTTTTAAATTTCTTTTTAGAAATAAACCTTCCTTTTTTAGTTACTAGTGTTTTTGGCGATTTATTTTGCACACATTTTCCAGACATTAAAATCATAAAAGATAATTCTTATGCTTGAACGATAACATTTCAATAAGAAAATCTCAGAACTGAGATAATGAAAGTTGGTTCATTGGAATCGATGATTAATAAAGAAACAAGGCATGGAAAGGGCTCCTATAAATAGCTTGTGTTTGAGTGTGTTGCACTCTTGCACCTTTTGAATGGGCACAAATATAGAACATGGTGCAACTCCAGAAGGTACAATTGTGCAACATGTGCATCTTTGACATTAAATAATTATGTAAGGCACTGTCCAACTTTACGGATGGTTGTATATGATGTAAATAGATACATATGCATTCAAATTTTAAAAATCAGTATTTGTTCCTGAAAATCAGTATATTTGTCACAATTAATCAGTATTTGTGCACTCGGGGGGTTTGGGGTTTGGCAGCTATGCAGTGATCCATAACGGAGAATGCTTTAGACCACTCTGGGCCCTGAAAAAGTGATTTAAGTGTATTGAATAAGATTTATGTCATAGCTAACTGTGCAGTTTTTGATAGATGTATATCTTTATTATATAAAGTTATTTTGAGAGGAATGCATACACTATTTAACAAGATTTATGAATAAAGGATATGATACATGAAGAGTGAGTATGGGTATTTTTTCTTCTTCATCAATGTTAACTTTTGACCCTGGAAACCAGTCCATTTTCACACACCTCTATGAGAGACCACCTGTCTTGAGAGATCGCTTTTGGTTGGCAGAAGGGGTGGTCTGTTAATAGGTTTTACTGTTATGTTGCACTGAAATAAAAGCTGACCTCCTTTGTATTATCACATTATGTTTTTTGAATCATTTAAAGGAGGTGGAATAAAAAATATAATTAAAAGTCACAAAATTCTTAAACGTTTTAACACTAGTGGATTGGTTGTATGTTGTGTGAACATACTTCATTTGAAAAGTTATTGTGTATGTAACAAACTACCTTAAATTAACCGACTCTATCAAAATTGATCAAAAACAGCAAGTGAAATGAATACTTCGTAAAATAAAGAGCTGATTTCAGAGATACATATGTGTGGATAAGCGAGTTTCAGAGAATTCTTGTAGTGGCACTTAGAGCTATCAAGAAATATCATAATTACTTAAGAGAAATCATGACATTAATATTGTATACGTTAAACAATACAAAAAATGAGTTTTGATGTAGATGATTGTCTCACAAAATGAATGTTAGCTAGTCTAGTTCCATGCTCTGTGGACTCCCAATTTGGTAGGATACTACAGTGAAACCTGTTTTGAGAGACCACCTGTCTTGAGAGATCAGAATCTCCATGCACAGATTTATTCATTATATAGTGTTATGACCTGTTATGCCAGACCATCTGTCTTGAGAGACCATTATTGTTTGGCAGAAGGGGTGGTCTTTCAAGACAGGTTCTACTGTATTGAAGACCACTACAGGAATCAGACTCATCAAGAAAACAAAAAGCATTGATGTAATACACAGATTTTCTCGTACATGCAATGGTTGATGAAACCAGTTGAAAAGATTTTTCATATGTTGGAATTTTTTTTGAGAATTAATGTCATTTAAACAGAAGAAAAATAACTTCATTAACAGAAGTGCATTATTAGAAATTATTATCCACGTGTTTGCAAAATGGGGATTCAGTCATTAAACAGCCTAGTTCCCTAATGCTGCCCTCACGGTTTTCTGGATGTCAAATTTGTGGAAGTCTCCCTGGTAACTCGCACTTCGCTTATTGTGCGATCTTTGTTTGTGGACCCTGTTGTTTGTGAGTTATTCAGCGAGAGGTGTATGTAACACCAAAACTGTTACTGTGCAATTTGGCTTAAATTAAAAGTAAATATATATGGTAATAATAAAAACAACTTGACTTTTCAAACTTAAAATTGGCTAGAAAGTTTGTGTATGGTCTCATTTTGAATGATACATTAGACTCCTATACAAAGTAAAATGGTTCAAGAAATTTTCTATCAGCGATTAAATTGGTATTTATTCCTGTGCTCATAAGCAAATTTAATGCAGAATGAATACATACTAAATGAAAAATGTATCCAAAATTAAGTGCAGATTTGGTAAAATTAGTTTTAGGGACTGTAGCAGTGTAGGTTTATCTATAGTAACTATATACATGACTGAGAGAAAAACATTTGATATCAACTAAATGGCTTTCTCACAGAATCACTCATCACATAGTCAAACTCCAAATTAAAAAGCCTTATCAGATTTGTTATATGCTTAATTTGGATGTGTTTCATTGTGGATGTTAATTTTACCATTGTTCATAGTAAATGGCATGAAAACAAATGCAGTTTGTTAAGAGGTGGATGTAGTATTTACACTTATTGGAATGATAGAACAATCATTGATTTTTCATTATCTATTTTCAGTTTGAGGAGTTACTTTGATGGAGGAGGTGGAAGTGGGAGAAGATGTGGGGCTTGGAGAAAGAGGTGGCCCCAGCAGCCCAATGATTTTATCACCTGACCAGTCACATGCAGCTGAGAATATGTCAGAGGATGAAGAGCCCAGCCAGTCAAATAGAAGCTTCGGGGAGGATGGAATTGGGTTAATGGATAACGAGGATTACAGTGATGGAGAAGTCAAAGGGAATATTGATAGGGATGAACCCCAAAGTAGTGGTGAAGTTTCTCATGCATCAGAAGATGAAAGTGTTGATAGGGGCGATGATGGAAGACATGATAAAAGTGATGATGAAGATGATAGAATGTCTGCAGAAGAGGGAAATTATGCGAGTAGAAATGAAGGAGAGAGTATAAATGAAACTGTAGATAGTGATCTAAATGACAATGTAGATGATGGAAAGCATACCTATAGTGATAATGTGGATGATAATATAGATGATATTGGAGCACATAATGCAGATCATACTTCAGATTTTGAAGGTCATTATGCTGATGATGAAATCATTCAAACTAGTTGTGGTGAAGGAGTTAGTTCAACCTCTGGAGTACCAGTTGGGGAAGGTAACTCAAATTTCTCCACTGATTCTGAGGCAGACAGAGTTGAATACCCTGGTGAGGAGGACAGTTGCAATGTCAGCTCAGGGAATGGTAGAAGCACTAGGAGATCCGAAGTCCAGTGTGAAGAAGAGTCGCTTCCTGCAAATTTCCCAGAACATGAGAGCTATGGCTATGAAAGAGGACATGTAGAAAGTACTACAGATCTAGAATCAGGTGGCAAAGATGGTGATAATTCAGTAGATGACAGTAGTGTACCAGAGGGTGATGAAAACGAGGCAAGTGAAGGTGAATGGGAGCCAACTAGAGGTGATGAGAATCTGAGTCATGATGTGAGTAGTGGGGATACAAATCTGAGGAAAGAAGGAAGGAAAAGAGATAAAGATACCTCTGACATATCACAGGAAAGTTCTTATGCTAGTGAATCTGATGACAATGAAGAGATTGTTTCTCAGAGCGAGAAAGACACAAAAGCGAGTGAAAATTTGTTGCATTCTTCATCTTCAGCAAGAAGAAGTAAAGCAAAATTTCATGGAAAGCAGGCAGATTCTCATAGAGGAAAGTATCTGGATGTAATTGACGTTAAGGAAGAAATTGACAAATCAGCTGAAGATGGCTTCAATTCAGACAATGAGGAGATGCAGGAAGATGATAAAAAGGATGCTGGTAAAGAGGGTGTGGGATTAAGTCATGTACACAGAGATGGGCGGCATAAATATACCAGAAAGAAATATGATTCTGAGAGTGAGGGAGAAATTTTGGGATCAGACGAAAGAGAGTCTGTTGAGGAAGGACAAGACTTGGATACTGAAGATGGAGAAACAGAGGCAAAGAGAAGCAAGAGAAAGAGCAGGAGGGAAAGGAGACTGGATGAAAGGGAAGATGTAGATGAAGGGTCATCACAGGAAAATGGAGATGATGTGGAAAATCAGCAACACCACAAGGTTGACACAGATGATGGAGAAGATATGTCTGATGCTAAAGATGGTAATGATGATCTGGAAGCTGTTTCAGAGGAGGAAGAGGAAGTTGAGGAAGAAGATGAAGGAGAGGGAGTAGACGATGATGAAGATGTTAGAGAGATAAATGAAAATGAAGAAAAGAAGGGGTTACAGGTTGCATACATGGATGAAATTGAGCATGAAGAAGGGGAGAGAAGGGATGATGATGAGAAAAACATTGGAGGGAATCACTCTAGTGAAGAGGAATTGGAAAAAGAGACTGCAAAAACAGGTATGGATGAAGAAGAAAAGGAACTTGAAAAAGGTCACGACAGACACAGAAGTGGTGGACATGCCAGTTCAAAACTCAAAGCTAGAAGTAGGAAAAAAAGAGAAAAACTATGGAAAAGGGATACTGATGAATTGGCACAGGATACAAGGATGAGGAGAAGGAAGAAAGTTGGAGAAAAAGATTGGCAGATAACAGATAGATCTGATCATACACACAAAGGCACATTCACAGAAAGACATGAAAAGGCTGATGACCAACGTACTAAATCCCACCATAGTAAACATAAAATAGCATGGGACAGAAGTCCTCATGATGGTAGGACAGGAGATAAAGACCAGGAGCTTGGCCGGGAAAAGAGAGTCCCAGCAGAGAAGCTAGTAACGCAAACAAGTCTTTCAGAAGAACATATAGAACTGGATTATGAAGAGGAAATGGAGGGACACGAGGGCACCAAAGACAAACTTGATGATAGCAAAGAAGATGAAGAAGGGGCAATAAATGCAAGTGATTATTCATCCATTTATACTCATGTTCTTACAGAAATATGTTGTGTTCTCTCTGTCCATCCCTTCATCTGTATGTAACTCTCTCCTAAACCACTGATTGTAAATTCTACAATCTGTATAGGTATTTTGCACATGTGTGAGAGTGCTATGATATATATATATATATATATATATATATATATATATATATATATATATATATATATATATATATATAAGCACCAATTTCTTTCTGGATGGGTGCCATCAGTCATAAATGAGAACATTGTGATCATTGTTAGTTTGGCAGTTTGAAATTACTGGTAATGCTGTTAGTGGAAGGGGGACATATATGGTAAAAGATGTGGGGATCTGCCATCCCATGCATATCTCAAGTAATATACCGTATTTTCGCGCATATATCCCGCGGGTTATACCAGATTTTACAAACCCCGCAGGAGGGGTGCGGGTTATATAAGGGTGTGGGCTATATCACAATTTTTTTACACATAATGATATTTCAACATATTGTTTGAAAAACGTAACTACATAACATATATTGTTCTAGTTTTGTTTTGCTAGGGTTGGATATTATGGCTACTACGGTGACTTTACAACAACTTACGGTATCGGGACCAAATCAACATTTCGGGATAAAAACTTAAAATTTCGTATCCGTCACGTTTTCATAATCAATATTTTCTGTTTTCAATCGAAATAACTACGGTACCTAATTTTACCGCTGGGCCACGATCCACTGCTTCAGGTCAGCTTCAAGGTGAGGCCACTTTGCTTTAGGTCCGCGACGAGCACGTTTTCGTGGATTCATCTTCTCCAACGTTCCTTTTTCTTTTCTCCAACCTCGGATTACACTCTCATCAATATCAAATTTTGTGCCTGTGGCTCTATTGCCATGCACTTCAGCATACGCAATGGCAGTTAGCTTGAAGTCGGCTGTGTAAGACTTTCGTTTCGGCATTTTTTAAATTAAACAGAAAGAAATTATTTAAACTTGAATCTACACTTCACAAGAATACAAGATTATTTAAAAATGTCCGTGTTTATGTAGCCTGTAGTTGAGGCACAGCTCCTACGCACACAAGCACTGTGTACCGTGTTTTTCCTGACTTTTATTGAGCAAAGGTCGTCGGCTTACTTTGATGATGGCGCCGCTAAAGGCTCCAGTTGAAGGGTGAAACAAATACCTGTTTGTTATTGCTGCGGCAACTTCAGATAATTGTAGAACATTGAAACAGATTTGTTTATTTGTTTAGTATATATCAGTGCTTCAAAGGTAATCAGTTCTCTTTGAAGTGTCAGCAAACGTATTTTTCTTCTTCCATCTGGTATTTGTTTTTAAATTAGTGTCATCTGCTTGACTGTACTCATTTTACGTTTCCGCCTTCTGCGGATTCGGATTTTGACTAGTCAGTTGCATAAAGTAATAAGGCCAGATATCATCATTAGCGGATTATGATATAACAGTGCACTGTTAGTGTGGTTTGCCAGTATGAGACAAGGACTTGTTATTTTAACAATATATTCCAGTACATTGTTTCCTGTCATGGTGCCTTTGATTTTCTCTACTCCAAACGCAAGACTGTATATACGGTTTTTATCAGCCAAAATTGGTGTCGCCACAAATATCACCAGATGGTATATTTTGTCACCAAAACGGAAAACAGAATCGCAGTTTGCTACATCAGCGAAGCCCCGTGATCCTGTAATTGATTTCATTTTTGATTGTAGCTGTATAAATATATCTATGGTTGCGGGTTATACAAAGGTGCGGGTTATGCCAACGATTTTTTACACAAAACCCCAAAACCCGCGGGCTATATGAGGGTGCGGATTATCAGCGTGTGCGGGATATATGCGCGAAAATACGGTATATATATATATAATTAGCCAGAAGTATTAATAGATTTAGAAGTTGACTAGTCTTACTACATCTTCACTTGTCCTTCACACAAAACATTATCATACACATATTTAGAACATGTCTCATTCATAATCCTTTAGTATAAAACATGCTTTAAAAAACCCAGCAGGTACTTGAAAATATTAACTAAAATTAAAACAGAAAATAACTTCATACAAAGATGTGTTTGTAAACTCATCATCTAGTAAGTAAATATCAAATGGTCATTAGATATCACAATTCAACAGAGAAACAATTTCAGTCTAGAGTAAAAGCAGGGCGATATGATCTCAAATAATGACACTCAGTATTTTTCACATCAGACATACAAACGATGCATGAATAGAATATACCTTAATGATTGCCAATACATTTATTTTAAAGATGGAATGCTAAAACATAATAAAGATTTTGATTGTGATGTCATAATAGTTCTTCCATGGTCAGACTTTTCCAAAATGTGTTTTTGTTTTATTTTAGGATGGGCTGTCCTCAGATGGAGAGCTTGAAGATGTAAGTATATTTGAACATTGTTGCAGCTCATCTAAATCTTGTTGCATTAAAAATTAATGACACAAATAATACTTAAACTGATCTTCAGATGAAATCATATTACAACATACATGATTTGATTGCAGTCTTATGAATATGTATTGATTTCCAAGCTGACCATTATGGAAAGCCATGCAATACTTGCTGAACACATGATTTGATGTGCTTATAAGTTATTATTATAATACATGTTCTATCTTAAGGGTTTCTGTTGGTCCTGGAATCCTGGACCTATTCTGGAAAAAAAAAAAATAGGGGCTTGAGAAATCATGTAATTTATGTAAACCTTGCAAAGTTTTGAAAATGTCATGGAACTTTAGATTTTTAAAATTGATGCCTGCTGATTTCTTGGAACACAGAGTAGCAATTTAAAAACCTCGTTTCAAAGTTTGCAGCTTAAAGAGAAGTAATCGTCATCACAGATGGATTTGTTGATGCATGTAAACAGCAAAATCACTAGTAGACCTTCCAGAATGGCTGATACTATTAATAATAATAATGATGATAATAATAGTAATGAGGACTTTATAACATACTACTGATGATTCATTCATTTTAATTTTATTTTATTTAACGCCAAGGATTCCAAACAGCCCCCATTGTCTACTTATTCAATATAAGATTGAGTTTAGGCTTATTTAACAATTACCTGCTTTGAGCCATTACTGAAACATGCATGCAACTGGTTTTCAGTTTTCTTTCATGCTTATTATTTTCAGTTAAGAAACAAGTTCTGCAACCATTCAAACTTTATAGACAGTTAGGGTTCTCATATACTGTTAACTGAATTAAGTTATCGTATAACACTGGATAAACTTGATGAGGTATGGTATTTGTTCATTTCCAAGCACTTGGTAAAATCCAATTTTATTGTGGATCCCTTTAAATTTCTTATTATTTTTTTTATATCATAATTTTGCATTTCTTTTTGGGGGCAATTTAACCATTAAGCTTCCTGGTAGTCTTTGAAATTCAGCAAAATAAGATATTACAATTTAAATCATGAAATTTTTGTAAATTCAGATTGCTTTGGCAGAATGCAACATAGTGTTTGGTTTGCATCTTTGTTCATGCCAGTACATACAGTAAATAAATTGTTGCAATAATATTTAAGAATTTTCTTCATCAGTTTCAGATATACATTCTTTGATAATTCTCCTGGAAAAACTTTCATCAGGTATAACACTATGCATGTTTCTGGTTTCCCGACTATTCCAGTTTCTCATTGCTGGTCCTTGCACATTTTTTTAAACAATGTTTAAACAATCCCACTTATTACATTACATAATATATAATGTTTTTAAAAAAACATGTACCTCCTGCCTTAATTTTGAAACAAATGCAGTTGGAAACATTATTTTTGGGGTCATATATTAAATATTACTAAACTAGAAAGTAGTAGTTAATCAAAAGGTTCTTATTTGCTTAAATAATGATCTCACTGTTATTCTTTAGGATGAAGACTGTGAGGAGGGTGAGATACGAGAGCCAGGGACCAGGAAGCCATTGGTAAAACCCATCTGTCGCTTCTATCTCCGTGGTCATTGTACCTGGGGGGTCAATTGTCGCTTCATCCATCCAGGAGTAAATGATAAAGGTTAGTGACCATTATGTTAATTCTAATCTTAGCAGTTATTGGTGTCAAAAGGTCGGCAGCTTCTCAACACAGGTAAAAGTAGGTCACATTCACCTACTTTTCATATTGCATTGTCCCATATATATGGATGTACAGTCATGAAACTTGTTTGGCAGATGTCTGCCAGATGATTGATATTAGGTCCCAAGACTTGGGCCTCTTGGGTTTGGGGGTCCACTGATTACATAAATTTACCAGGATCCAGTTTTCATATAATTTAACAAGTAGTTTACTTGCCAACCTGAATATACGAAATCATTATGATTGAATATACCAAAAAAATATCGTTATGATTGAATATACCAAAAAAATTCATTATGATTGAAGCAGGAGGTCGTGGGTTTGATCCCCGGCCGAGTCATACCAAGACTTACAAAAATGGCTTGGCGTTCAGCATTAAAAGGTTAGTGTTAGGACTGGTGTCAGGATAATGTGACCTGGTGGGACATGATGCTACATGTCTGCGGCATGATGTCCCAGTGCTAGACATCACTATAAACTGCCACGCTGCAGACATTGTAAAGATATGACTGAAAAATTGTTAAAGCTATGTTAATAATCCTAATCACACACATCACACATTGAATACACCAAATAAAATCATTATGATTGAATACATTGCTTATTTTCTTTCATTTTGTCTTATCCACTTTGCTAATTTTGGTAATCCTTTCATTTTGTAGCACTATTTAGACAGCAAAAGACAAAATACTTAATGACTTATTTGGAGACATCTGGATAGCTTAAAGTAAAAGATTTTACATTATCATTATTTAAGAACATTTCCTAAATCCCAATTCAAGATTTTGTAGTCTGTTGTAATATCCAATCATAATATTAATATCTTTCATATATGGTGTAGACAAAGGGAATTAACTACCTTTGTTCCCACTAGGTGGAAATCCATATCCTGAATGTAACCAAGTTTTGATCATTCATGTTATATTCAGACATTCCAATTACAGTTTTCATAAAATGTTTAATTGTAACCACCTTTTAAGAGCTCTATCTATTTTGGTTAATTGGGCTATTTGTGAAGTATTTTTCTAGGTTAGTAAAGTCATGTTATTTCTGTAAACTGAGGCAGTCTTTAAAAAAGGATTAATCACACATCATTGTACAATGAATGATTGCAGAATGTGCTCTGTTAAAAGAGAAAAGAAAGTGAATATTCACCCCAAGGCAATAAAATTGGTGAAATCTGGTAGTTCAAAGCACCACTTACCCCCTTTATGTGAGCCCTGTTATGTGTATTAGTTGGTTATTCTTTGCATTGGGTTTAATATTAACATACCAGTACTACCAAATGCTCTTTTACTGCAGGAAATTATCAGCTGATAGAGCGGCCTGGATTCAACAATATTCACGGAATAGGACCAAGGGGACCTTATGGGCCAGATGGCCCTTGGCCTGATGTAAGTGATTTGAATTGTCAGACATTTAGTCCATTGCAAATATTGTTTTTGTTTTCAGTAATGCATATAGATCATCAACATTATTTCCTTCAGCTTCATTACTACAACTGCTACTACAGTTTCTACTACTTGGTATAAGAAGTAACTACCCTTCTGTCAGTTTCAGGTGTCCTTTTGTATTTTATTTACTCAGTATGTCATACATTTTATTTACAGTTTGACCTGTATAAAACAAAAAGAACTCAAGCTGAATATAAAATATAACTTGAATGTTGTTGATTTATAACATATAATAAATAGTATTTATGAAGTAGACCTACCACATCTGTTGCCAACACACCACAATTCATGCACTTAAATTGATTATTTCATTGTTGCTTTCAGTTTGCGCATTAATACAAACCTCAATTATCTTTTATTATGCCACCTGACAACTTGTATATTTCAATGTGCTACTTTTTTAAGATTTGTTGTATTTGCAGTAATTAAGAGCTATTCATTTCATTCAAAGAGCTATGGACATATTGCAATGGCTCAGTAACCATGGCAGTTAACTTGATCATTTTGCATGATAATTTTTTTCTTTATTAATTGATCATAAATTGGATTAATTGGATCATTATTTGTAATAATTGGATCATTAGTTGGATTAATTGGATCATTTGGAATAAAACTATTGAGATATTAATTATCTTTGTGAAACTTATTCAGAATTCTTTAATACAGAAACATTTTAAAGTTTCCATCTAACTAGCATTCAACACCAACACCATTTCATCCTATGGGGGTGGAGGAAGTCATCCTCACCTCTCACCAGAGACATTGCCCCACAGGACCAGCATAGGTTTTACCCATACCCGATTATTCCACTACTTTCTCAACTTTCTTACTACATTTCTACTTCTTTGTTCTGACTGAAACCTCCTTTAAACTGCACATACTTTAGTAACATTACAAATACTACTGCTTCAGTTATAATATTAAGTCTGTTACTACTACTACTGATACTTCTGTAGTAACACTGCTACTACTACTAATAACACTGACCGCTCCAGTGGCCTGGTAGTTAAAGTGTCTGCCTTGGATGTGAGAGGTTACAGGTTCGAACCATGGCTGAGTTACATCAAGGACTTATTAAAACAGTATTTACAGCTGCCTCAGTTGGTGCTCAGCATTAAGAGGTTAGTGTTAGGACTGGTCAGCCTGGTGTCAGGATAATGTGACTGGGTGGGACATCATGCTGTATGTCTGCCATAGTGATATGACTGCAAAATTCTTAAAGGTACATTAAAAATCAAAATCACACGTACTATTGTTATACTGCTTCTGTGGCTACTAATACTATTAATATTGCTGCAACTGTTACTTTAGTAAATACTACTGCTACTATGGTAACTAATTCAGGTAGTAGTATTATGTCCAACATACTATCTGGACATTGACTAACACAAGCTGGACTAAAAACAACTGTTTACATGTCAAAATATTGCATCCTTAGTTCTGTTTGAATGCAGTGAAAGCCTCAGTTTAAAATTGTCATGTTCCACATTGGGAATTCTTTTTTGCAAATGTTAATCCATGTTATGTGGTTGATAGGTTCATGTTCTGCGCTAGACAAAGGTCCATTTGTTTGTTAATTTTTTTTTAGAGCCCAGAAGAAATAGAGCCACCTCCACCTGTACCACAGCCAAAAGCAGAAACTGCATGGGAGCGAGGTCTTCGACAAGCTAAAGAGGTAAAACTATTTTCAGAAATTATGACAATATTGAATTGATCACCTCTCAGTTTGTGTGCGTGTGTGTGTATGGGCTTGTGTGCGTGAGTGTGTATGGGTTTGTGTTGAAAATTAGATCTTTCACTCAAGAGAAAACGTCAGAATTATTGTATTAGATTTTTTTGAGGCACTGAATGACAAAAAAACCCAAGCTTTCTTTTCTCTTTTATATGGACAATAAATGAAAGTATTTTTATGGCATAGCTCTTAAGGCATTTGATATAATATGCAAGATACATAAAAAAATCCAGTCATTTTTGAAAGCACACGATTAATGCAGATTTTACTCATTTCTCGATCTTATCTCACAACATATTGAATTGAGGCAGTGAATGAAAATTATGACTATCAGACATTGTCATTATACATGTGTATTTAAACAAAATAAAATGCTCTATAATTCTGTAATGATACATGTGTATTGAAACAATTTAAAATGCTTTATAATTCTGTAATGATCCATGTGTATTGAAACAATATAAAATGCTTTATAATTCTTGCTATCAGACACGATAATGATACATGTGTATTGAAACAATATAAATGCTTTCTAATTCTAGGGATTTTTCAGTGATGAAAGTAGTAATCAAAGCTAATATTTTAAACCAGACTTAAAAATTGTCATTATTTTATCGAATGGTTTTGCTGATCTCAAGGAGTTTAATTGCTGAAATTATTTCTTATGTCCAGGTAATGAAAAAGGCCACTCAGAGGAAAGAACATGAGCCCAATTTTGAGGAGAAGAAGTTCAACCTCAGCCTTGAGGAGGACCGAGAGCAAAACAAGGAGAACAAGAAGGAACCAATCCGCAGCAAGGAGTACAACTATGAAAGAGAGTAAGTTGTTGTACTTGGGTATAACGCCATTTTTCAGCACAAGATAGGCTATACATGGTAGTCAGTAAATAATGGTGGAGGAAGAACCCAGGAAAACCCCGGAAAGAACCAACCCACAAGAAGCTACTGGCAGTCTTTCTCACATACCCACATTGGCCAAATCCGAGACTCGAACCCACACAAAAAGATATGAGATGGCCGTAACGGAGAGTGCTTTTGGCCACTCAGGGCCCTTGAAAGCGAGTAAGCAATATGCTGCATAAAACTGACTAAAAATGATCAGAATGCTAGATATTCCAGATTTCCTTAAAATCAAAGTACAATGCACACATCATTTATAAAATCTATGTGGTACAGTAAAACCTGTATTGAAAGACCACTGTTATGTGAGACACCTGTCTTGAGAGACCACATCATCATTGTGCAAATGTATTGATTATATAGCATTGTGACCTGTTATGTGAGACCACCTGTCTTGAGAGACAATACTTTATTGGCAAATGAGGTGGTCTTTCAAGACAGGTTGTACTGTACAAAAGACAGTATGCAGAAAGTGGATTGATATGGGTCTACCTAGCGGGTTAGTAGATTGGCTTGTGTATTTGACTCCATATTCAAAAGCTTTATGACAGGTGATAATTCAGCCTGTGATAAATCTATGGCAGGTGAATATCGACTTCAAAGTGGAACACAGGTCTCATTGCACTTGTGACACCTGGATGTTACACTCACATTTGGTGTCATGTTCTGACAACATCACCAGTACAAGTGAAAGAAATTCATGTATATTCTGTGCACCATTATGGGGGGGGGGGATATCAGATTATTGTGAGATTGAATCTGTGACTGCCAGATTCAGTCTTGAATGTCTTAGACAAACACAATTACCAACACAGTCTGCTTATGTCTGTAGATGTTACAGTGTCATTTTTAAAAGTACTCTAAAAGTTTGAAAATAAGCTCCAATATTAAGTACAGGCTTCATCCAATTTGTTATATGATTCAAATACGTTAGAAATGCTGTTTCTATTTTGTGATCTTATCAACACAAAGAATTTTTTCAGATGTGTAAATATAGGGATGAAGAAATATGAAACTTATTTCGCCAATAAGGGTCTAAGTCTCACCTTAAATACATAATATATCAATATTTAAATTCAAAACTTTTTCGTGGGGCCCCGAGTGGCCGAGTGGTCTAAAGCGCTGTCCGTTATGGACCACTGCCATCTCACCTCTGTCTGCGTGGGTTCGACTCTAAGATTCGGCAAATGTAGTTATGTGAGAAAGCTTGCCAGTAGCTTCTCGTGGGTCGGTGGTTCTTTCCGGGGCTTGTCCGGTTTCTTCCTCCACCATTAATACTGGCCGCCATGTATAGCCTATATTGTGCTGAAAAATGGCGTTAAACCATAAAAAACAAACAAACAAATTCAAAACTTTTTCGTAATATTTAAAATATTTATAATATAATAAGCATGTTAAAATTGGGTTGATCAAGTATGGACTGTTCCAGTGAACATGGAAAGGCAATTGTAATGTGGTGTAGTCAACCATAGACTCAATTCAGAATTTTCTATTGATTTCGTTTCAACTTCTTGAAAAAAAGTATCCTTGTATCAAGTTTCAGAAAGTGCCTCCCATAAATATCATGTATGTTTATTGGAACAGACTAAACACATCTGTGATTGACATATGATGTAGTATCATTATTTTTTTTAAGTGGTACATTTGCTAATGTGGGACTAATTTAGCAATTAATACCCAACTAGAAAGGAACTGTCTTTACAGTTCAAATGTAAATATGGCCATCTTTTCATAAGAAAATATACTCCTAGAAAACTTTTTTAAGGCCCTGAAATATCAAGAACAACTACCGAAAAATTCTACACAGCTATATGAATCATGTTTGGCTGTTTTACTAAATTGTTGCCATTCGACTTAAAAGTTACAGCACCAAAGTACATGTATATAAATTATTGTTTGTCTATGCTTGGTAAGATCTTTAAAAAGGTAGGTTAAACAGGTGACATTTTTGTTATGCCTTCAGCACAAGTGATTCATAATTTACCTTGTGTTTCATGCTGTTGATTGGTTCTGATAGTAAATTCTGTATTGTTAATTCCTGTCAGTATAATATGCCACAGCCGGTTTATCACTTCTAATAGTTTCACAACATCTTTTTTGGACAACTATGGTGGCCTAGTGGTTAGAGAATCCCCCTCTGATGCAGGCAGTCACAGGTTCAAACTCCAGCTTAGTCATACGAAAGACTTAATAAAAATGGTACTGACAGCTGCCTTGCTTGGCGCTTATCGAGTTACACATGCACGCGCACACATACATACACACATCTTTTTGTAGAGAAAATGATTTGTACAGGATTTATAAATAGATTCTGAGCTATTGATGATTGGACCTACAGGTATTTGCTTGCAGTCGTTTATAATACCACTTATATAATATGTTCTTGCAGCCATCAGTATTCCCAATATGTATGTGTGATAGTTTAATTTTACTGCTGTCAGTATGAGATAATAGTGAAAGCAGTGGCTTTGCACAAAACTACTTATAAGGTATGATTTGGACTTGATTGTGTGCAATGGGAGGTTACTTGTTTTGAACAAAAGTACAACTATATGCAATGCAGGCAATATTTGGAGCCTTTTTTATTAGTTTTGCATACTAATAATAAAAAGTGAAATGTCACAGTAAATTTGTATGTTTTTAGGTCAGATGATGAATATTATGACAAGACTCCTATTCGTCAGATGCAAAAGAGGCAACAACAGGTAGAACCAGCCTGGTACCCTCATGAAGGTCAATATGAAAACTTTGAGGTGCGAGCAGCAGTCCATGAGTACGTACCACCACCTCACCTACCACCATCACCATTTAGGGTAGGTATCAAGCCTTCATATTAATAATTTTTGTTTTCATTTTATGAAATATATATCAGTTTAATAGACTAGAAGTGTATGTTCATAATGACATTAGGTTTTACTAAAACTAGTTCTTACCAGTGTTATATCAGTTGGTAGTAGGGCATAACCGACTTTTGATCCGGAAATCGGATTCCACCGGATAGCATGAACTTCCGATTAATCGGAGTCGGACAAGGCCGATTCGGATAATAAAAATAATAAAGTTGAATTTCTATAGCACCGTGTCTAACACTGCGTGTCATTCGATAGTGCGTTAATAAAGTTACATAAGAAGTCAGAAAAGTTCAATATGGTCAACACAACCACGCTGTGAGACAATCTATTTGAACGGACGGGTGAAAACCGGATATGAAGCCGGATATGGTAAAGTACTAAGTAACATGCTAGACACGGCAAAACCAGATACCAGAAACCCGGAAACAGAAGATGAAATTCTTTAGAAAAAAATACGGATTTAGCATTTCCGATTATTTGAATCGTATCCGGAATCGGAAAAATTTCATGCCCAAAATCCGGAATCGGAAATCGGTAGAAAAATGCTAATCGGTTATGCCCTAGTTGGTAGCATTAATTTTTTTCACTGATTCACTTTATCCCACACTTCTTAGGTCATCCTGGTAAGATGAGTTCACCTGTTTGAACAGTTTATATGTTTGTCAGATGTTTGATGGATTTATTGTTGTTTCTTCTGTCTTTATTACATAGATGTCACTTAAGTGCAGGAAGTGCTTTAAAGTCATTGAAGACAACAGTGAGAGATGCATGGCTTTCACAGAATATTCTTTCTGTCCCAGATAGCATATGTGTAGTATGGTTGGTCCAATGTCTTGAAAAGGCAATTGAAGGGCATGTGCTAAATCTTCTGAACCCAAAGTATTAAGCACTATCAGAATTGACCAAGGAAGATACCAAAAACTGTACATGGTGGCAATCAGATCTGATCCTATTGAAGCCATGCTAAGGCATTCCACTCAAGCAGTATTGGAATTGCATATGAGATAAGATAGAGCTTACTTGTATCAGCTTGGATCTTCTTACTCCCAACTTCATCATTCTTGTATTTAAGAAGGCATCCATCAGGACATTAATTTTAACAAGGAAGTTTCTTCAACTTTGCAGCCTACTCAATGCAGCAGTGGCACTGTTTTACCTTGGCTCCCTTTATACGAACCCTCTGCAGACAGCCTTTGTGGCACTGTGGTTCTCTCAGGTAGTTTAAGTTACCAGGTTATGATCTTGAACAAAAATTTTGCTGCAATGGCAAGACTGAGTTTGCTAGTGGTAGGAATAAATTTGAAAGTCCCACAACAGGAATTCATGACCTGTACAAGTGCCTGTTTGTCATATGGTTGGGAGCGAGGCACACTTACTACCAGACTATGTGGTGACTGAGGCAAGTGGAAAAGGGTCTTTACTTCAGTGTCCATTCCCCCAGTTTGATAGAATGTATCCTAAGGATGATGGTTTGACAATGTTTGATGGTTCGAGAAAATTTACTACAGTAGTCCCCCTCTTATGAGGCCACCTCTTCTGCACCGGGAAAGTGGCCTTATAAGATGGGTAGCCGTTCCAGAGGGGGGCTAAATTTATTATGAGAAGTACATGTATATGGAATGTACGTAGTAAGAAAGCTACAAACTTCAAAACATTAAATATCTTCGTCTTAATGAAACATTAATCATTAAAGGGTTCTTTTTGTTATAATAACAAATTTATTTTAACTGAATATATGTTACTATTTTTTCTTTTTTGGCGTAAGTGTGATATGCGAGCGGGTATTGTTGTCATGCACATTGCAAATGGATTCAAAAACGTCATTTACATCTTGGTATATACATAATTATTTTTCCATTTGCTCCATTTTCCCAATGCTGCTGAATAACATTCTTATCGGTTATGACTTTGTTTATTCAAATTATTTCAACATAAACTTGTTTTGTTCAAGTCTTTTCTACATAAAATTGTTCGGCAAGTCACCCCCCCTTCCCCCGACATCGTTGAGTAGAATAACCAACTTTCTTCTAAAATAATGTATCCGTTAATGTGATGACATTTTAATGTTTGGTAATGATTTATTCGGTTGTGGCTGACTGTATGTGATTTAATTATGGAGACAAAACGTATGTCAAGTGGTTGAAATGCAGTCTTCGTAAAGGAAGCCATAATGTGTTGTCACGTGATTTTTTCCGATCTTTGTCTTGTACCCTGTTTTTTTTTGGTTTTTTTTCTCTCAAGGTTTTCTGTCTGTGCCAATATACAAAATCTATTTTTAGCCTATGCTGACCCTGTTATGATTGTAACAATTGTGTCTGGTTATAATCATCAAAGAGAAGAACTTGACATAGGTGTTAAACCCCATACTCTATGATAACATTATTGAGCCCATTTCCTGTAAACATCAACTTTTATTGATAATGATATACTATAAATCTTTAGCCGTAAGAAGCTTGGCCACTGGTCAGGGGCTCCGTTCAAGAGGGGAAACTACTGTACCTCTTCAGACCAAGGGGGACAAAGTTACTGGACATTTGTACTGTGTTATAGGAGTACCTTTGTTGGTATGCCCAATATCAAATGGACATAGAAGTCGGACACATCCCAGGTCGGCCCAGACAGAGCTCCAGTGGCCTTGTGGTTAGAGCATCCACCTTGGAGGAGGGAGGTTGTGGGTACAATCCCTGGCTAAGTCATGTCAAAGACCTTATCAAAATGGTACTAACAGCTGCCTTGCTAGAAGACTAATTTTGGGACTGTTTGGCCTTTAAGATGATGGAACTGTTTGGCCTATTAAGATGTTGGGACTGGGTGGCCTGTTAAGATGTTGGGACTGTTTGGCCTATTAAGATGTTGGGACTGTTTGGCCTATTAAGATGCTGGGACTGTTTGGCCTATTAAGATGTTGGGACTGTTTGGCCTGTTATGATGATGGGACTGGGTGGCCTGTTATGATGATGGGACTGGGTGGGACATGATGCTACATGTCTGCGGCATGATGCCCCAGTGCTAGACATCACTCTCAGGTGCTGTATAAACTCATGATAAGCTCCTAATGGATTACTTGAGTAGAAGTTGGATACACAAGCATTTTCTGTTGTGACCTGTTTTCATAAATTAAAATGTTAATGTGATATGGTAGATTTGTTTTCTCTGAAAATGCTTACTTGCTCATATTACTATTAACCCCTCCCTGAAAATTTGAGTATCCTGTTTTAGAATTTTTTTCTCTGACTTAAACTAGTCTATGGTTGGCCAGCTGGCATGGACAAGGGAATTATTTGTCAGTCACATCCTTTCATCTATATCAGGGGTCTCAAAATGGAGGCCCAAGGGCTGTATGTGACCTGCTAACCCATATCCTGTGACCTTCAGAATGATTGGCGTCACAAGGTTGTCATGTGAGATGGGCTATCGAAAATGCCCTCATGCGGCCCTTGGGTTGGTTTTTACTTTGAGACCAAAGTTCTTTATGATAAAACTATATGATGTAAAGCTTTTTTCATCTTTCAGAGAAGGCTGGATTTAGCAAAGAGTAGTTTCCTAATGTTAATTTTATTGGGTCAGTAATTTCAGAGCAATATTAAATTTATTAAAATGTATTCTCTTTCAGGAGAGAGAAAGATACACCCCAAGGCCCAGACACTTCAGTCCCCCACCTCAGTATGAAAAGTAAGCTATTCAAAATAACAATGTCATAACATCTTTTGTATAATGAATAAATGACAGCAAATATTTTTGAACCAAGACAATGTGAACATCATGGACACAAATCTATTGGTGAATGATGCAACATCAATCAGTGTTCTGTTTGATTGAAGCAAAATAACATAGACACTGCTCTCTCTGTACATAATGAAACAGCAGGTCAGGGTCTTTGTTGTTGTGTACATAAGTTGATATGAATTATGGTATAAAGATTTGCTTGATGTGATAGCAAGTGAAGTAGGCTTGATTTGGTTGTGAACTAGAACTAATGTGATAGCAAGTGAACTCAGCTTGATTTGACTGTGAACTAGAATTGATGTGATAGCAAGTGAAGTAGACATGATTTGACTGAACCAGACTTGATGTCATAGCGAGTGAACTAGACTTGATGGCATAACAAGTGCACTAGACTTGATTTGACTGTGAACTAAACTTGATGTGTGTAGTTAGGCATTTCAGTGAACATAAGCTTTAAAGCTTTGAAAATCTGTATTTTGGTTAGTCAGTCTTTATAATATTTAGTTTTATTTTGGAAGGGTATATTTTATGTTTCTATTCATTTTGGCATGCTTAGACTTAATGTTTTTATTATGATAAATAAGTTTTCCTGGCTTCTGTTTACAGTCTTATGTATTTATTGCTGCAAGAAGTTTTATTTTATAACTCTTATTTGTAATATTTACTCAAGCTAACTTCAAGGGCGTATATCTGGAATAGGATCACATATACTTTGCTATTTAGAAAAGGAATTTGTAAATATAAAAAATAATTAAATTAAAAAAGATAATAATAATAATCCCTGAAATAAATATTTACTCATTAATCAACCCATGTTTACAAACATAAAGAAAATAATTATAATCAATTAACTAAATGGGGAACAAATTCAGTTAAAGTTGGCGACTTTGTAGGTAACTAGATAAAAGTAAATTGAAATTTAAAAAAGCGTCTAAAAATGAAAGTGGAATTGGGCAGTAATGGACTGATCAGAAAATAAAGACAGTATATTCTATTATTACTGGACAGTACATTCAGTTGTTACAGGAAGTAAATAAAACTCTATAATTAGTTGCCTAATATATTTATTTGGTGGAATTAAACAGAAATGAAGTTTCAGATAGTAATTATGCTATGGGGCTGAAAATGCCAGGCAGCTTCCAATACAGACCATCTAATTATTTTCAGTCTGGACTGAAAATATCTGTGTTCTGGAATGAGGAAGTTTACAACACAGACCTGCTGATTGGCACTTTCTGATGTAATATTATCCGTTGTTTCCCTGAACCAAACATTATAAAGCTTAAACTTTACATAGCTCAGATAAATTGATCACCAATAATAGAAAATGTTAAAATAAACAATACAAATTAGATAAACAGAGTTACAAGACTACTTCCTGTCACAGCCGCTCTGGTGGCCTAGTGGTTAGAGCATCAGCCGTAAAAGCTTAAGGTCGTGGGTTTGATTTCCTGCTGAGTCATATCTAAGGCTTACACAAATGGTACTAACAGCAGACTCGCTTGGCGCTCAGCATTAAGAGGCTAGTGTTAGGACTTTTCAGCCTGGTGTCAGGATAATGTGACAGGGTGGGACATCATGCTACATGTCTGCGGCATGATTCCCCAGTGCTAGACATCACTATAAACTGCCTTGCTGCAAATATCATAGCGATATGACTTAAAAATTGTTAAAGCTACGTTAAAAATCCTAATCAAACAAACAAACGAACTTACTGACACAGAGCATACTGCTAATTGGTACCCTCCACTGGTTTTTGGACATTATTTTCAGTCTTGCTTTTCATATTTTAAACTTTACATTTGTGTTATGATATTTTGGGAAAAGACATGAAACTGTATTGCATGAAAGAGTGCAATAGGTAATACATTAACCTTATGACATTTATACTGATCAAAATCTCTTCCGGAAAAAGTATGACAATGAGGTCAGTCAAGTTTTAGCATTTATTATGGTTCTTTAACAGACTACAGATGCCAGTGCTGATAAAAATCTTCTAACTGTTAATATTTTGGAACTGTAAAAATGGGACTTTTGAAGTCCTGGCATATTATTCTTTTTGTTGCAAAGATTGCATTTCATTTTGATATAATAGATTCTGTCAGAAAAGATTGTTCTCCAAAATAGTAGTTATTGTTTGCCACTTGACAATTTATTCTCAGCCATACAAAATTGTCACTTGTCCTGCAGTTATCCTCGTTTCAAGGAGAATAGAAGAGAAAAATGGCGAGATGATAGACTACCTGTCCAACCTCAGACCAACTCTCCACAACGCATCCGAGCAGATGAGTGGAATGACCCTTGGAGTCGACAAAAATTGTAAGTGTTTATCTGGCTTTAGCATCTGTTTGCTAGCCTGCTGTAAGCCAGGAATAAAAGATTTCTCAAGTAAACAGATACTTCATTTGGGATGTTACAATGCCTGGTAAACCGTGTATTCCAGGGGTCTGAAACACATGATGCACAGTTGGCCCATGGAATTATTTTCTGTGGCTTGCAATTATACCAGAAATTTGTAAAATAATTAATAATGCAAATATTTTTCTTCACAGTCAGCTGGTATTGCTTAAAATTTGATTTTTAAAGTCAGCTAATTTCATCCAACACTTCAATATCTTTTATATGGGCCACTTTTGCTGTATGAAAAGGTTTCAGTGATTCAGCCTATCGGTCAATGTATTAGTCTTTGTGTGACCCACATGGTGATTTCATTTTAAGACTCCAGGTATATGCTATTCAATACAAATCCCATATTGGTTTTGTAATTATGTTTATTCTAAATTTTGGTTTCACTTTTTGAAAAATGAGAAGAAATTCATGTAACATATTTTTCAGACAATAGAAAGACTCAGTAAAAATGTCTATGTGGAAGAGAGCATCGTGAGATGGTATGTTCATTTTGACCATGTACAACCTAACTACAAACTTGGTACACATACACTGCATCATAAAATTCTGAGTCTTTATTGTTTGCTGTTACCGTATATGCTCATTTATAAGGTGTGTTCAGCAGAATGCAACATAAATCCTGATCTCCCATTACACAATGCATCAGCAAATCAGGCTCTATATTGTTTGTTTCTTAAGATTACTCCTAATTTCTGTATAGACCCAGCTCTGCTGCTGCCTTATATGAAAACATATCCAGGTCTAAGCAGTCAACACGTGAACTTGACTTATAAGCAATTATATACCATACATTGGAAAATTAGATTTTTTTTTAAATAACTGCCTAGGCATGCATCATACATACAGTGGAACACAAATTCGGATATAATACGGTCGCAGCGTGGCTCATGATATTTCGTATATTTATTCGCACATGAGTTTTTAATCTTCTTGAAGTGTTATGCCAAAATAAACATGATGTGGTCTTTGTTGTTGTCTTCAATTAATTCTGTATACAACCGTTGCTCTAACAATAGCCGACATGTGTTTCTTCTTTAACTGCACACACAACCAAGCAACAGACAATGCGGTGGTTGATAAAAGCTTCTCACATCAAAAAATGAAAGCCGCCAGCATGTTTTCTGGGCATGGCGGTGTTATTAGACGCAGTCAATTGACCAGTAAACAATGTTTGCTTCACTAGCTGGAAATTGAGAGGGTATGAAATTGACATGCGTTCAGCTTTAAAAACAATTATAAAAGTGACTTGTGACCATTGCAGGCCTACTGCACTTAGTTCTCGGGTTTTACATGTGTATTGGGTTTGCTTATAAAATGGTTATTAATTTCCCCCTTTTTTTTCTTAATAAATATTTTACCGTTACGGAAAAGCAAGTTCACAAACGAAGTCGTTCAATGCGCTTTGTGCAAAAAAACATTTATTATGATTTTGGGGAAGAGATCTTGGATGAATTCTAATATAATACAATATATAATACGATAAAGTGTGAGTAATAGTACATAAAAGGCGGCTTCTGAAATGTATTAATTTTTCCAGGTCCTTGAATTGTTATGGCTAAATAAACATCGGAAATATAACTTATTATTAATCCAAGAGTAAAGACACGTGTTCTTGAACTGCATAAACAACAAAGCAACCGAAAATGTGGTGGTTGATACAAGATTCTCACAATTTAATAAACATAAAAATAAACGGAAGCCGCCAATATGTTTTCTGGACTTGGCGGTGTTATTAGAGGAAATCAATTGACTAGTAAATAGTGTTGGCTTTGTTAGCTGGAAATTGTACATGCGTACAGCTGGGAAAAAAACTTTATATTAGTGGCACGTGACCATTACAGACTCGCTGCATGTTATGATTTAGTTCTTGGATTTTATGTGTATGGTGTTTGTTAATGAACTCATCATTACTTTCCTACTTTTTGTATATAAAAAAAAATATTTTACAGTTATGGAAAATCAAGTTTACAGTTTGTATAGACACCATTCATAGACCCTGGAACGTAATGAATGTACACTTGCTTCATCTTTCGTAACCTAATTTTCTGTTAATTTTTCACATTGAATTCAGATATAATGATTTGTGACAAAAATATTGAATAGTTTAAATACGTCTGCAATATTTGCAATGGAATTAGGTACAGGTATTATGGATTGGCTGCATGCCATGACGGTAAATAAACGGTGTTAATAATCTGTTCATGCTATATATTGGACATTGAATTCAGACACAATGATCTTGGACAAAATTATTGAATATTTTAAATCTGTGCAATCTTACAATGGAATTGCATGCATTATGGATGAACTGCGTGCCACAACAGCATGATAGTAAACGATGTTAATACCCTCCCTATTCATTATATAACGTCAGTCAAGGTGTTATTGATCATCATGTATTTTCGGGGAAAAAACAAAAAAAATTAGTAAAACCATCTAACGCAAAGTAATAACCTATAAATATATTATCCGTCCACTTTTTTTTTAATAAGTCTTATTACTGCATTCCATTTAATATTCATCCGATAATAATCCAATTTCTTACATTAGACATGAGTACACGTATATACGCCAATGTGGTGTTTGCTGGAAGAAAAAATACTGTAAAACCAGCTTTTAATGCGATCCAATTTCATGGACCCTGATTATCGCGCTATAGCGGGGTTCTACTGTACTTTAATGCCCCATTTGATTCCATCTCTTGAATTCTTTAATGTACCACTTGATTCCATCTTTTGAATTCTTTAATAGGGGCCTAGCATGGTCTAAAGCATTCTCCATTACAGATCACTGCCATCTCAACCTGTCTGCATGGTTTGAGTCTCAGATTTGGCCTATGTGGGGTATATGAGAAAGCTTGCCAGTAGCTTCTCGTGGGTCGGTGGTTCTTTCCTGGATTTTCCTGGGTTTTTCCTCCACCAATAATACTGGCCACCATGTATAGCCTATTGTGTGCTGAAAAATGGTGTTAAACCATACAACAACAATTGTTTAATGTCCCATTTGATTCCATCTCAAGAATTCCTTAATGTCCCATTTGATACCATCTCTAGAATTCTTTAATGCCCCATTTGATTCCAACTCTTGAATTCAAAACATGTCATCTAATTTACAGTTCTGAACTTACATATAGAGCTCCCAAAAGATTCCAAGACTTGTATTCCTAAAGTTTATGGAGAAAAGGTGGGAATAATAGAAACAATTGAGATCCCTACTCCATACCCATGTTTACACTTACAGGGCATGAAAGGTGGATTCAGATATGCATGTGAAATTGACTTTAGGGACAGACATGTTTGACCTGTGTGGGGTAAAGAGAATTTGGCCGTATAAAAAAGCACAGAGCTATTTTTTGCAAATACTAGTTCAGAATGATGTTAGGTATGTTCACCATTGATTTGCTGTGTACTGTATGCTCATAGCAAATCAGTTTCTCATGTTTGCAATGAAAATCTTTGCAATGGTGAATTTTTTTTTAAATTTAAGTCATGGTCCTGAACCATTTAAGATTTTTCATTACACTTGATCTGGATTTGTGTCGTGACAATTTACATTGTTTAGACCTCGTACTATCAATCGTCATCATTTAGCCATCATTATGCCGACATGCTAGCACATACATGTGTCATGACATGCAATAAATGGCTGTCAGATTATATTTTGTGTGTGAGTATTCTGTAAGCACTGGCTTCATGTCAGATTTAATTACATTTTGCTCAGTTTTTCAATTTTTTTTAATCACAGGAATAAAGTTTCTTAATGATTTCACATTTAAAAAAAATACTAATCAGCATTTTCCTTTCATTATTCCTATACAAGGTTATATACAGATTTTCATATAATTCCACTTAGTTCTACAAAGATTTTAGGTTTTCAAACCATCTGGCTGACTTCTGCTGGTATGTGTTACTGCTTCTGGAAAGATAAAGACAAAATGTATAAATAAAGAAATGGCTTATGAAAGCACTATTATTGTTTTCTTCAAATTTGCAGGCCAAAATCCCCCAGGGAAAAAAGAAGTCGTTCAACGGGTCGGAGAAGGTCAAGAAGGTCACATCGTTCTAAAAGTTACTCGTCATCACATTCTTCCAGGTAATATTTAAGAAGTTACTTAGGGTGGCAGGCTAATTATTCACTGAGCGCTTGCTTCATATTGGTACTCATTTAAATTCAAGTACTGCCTATAAAAAATATACTTTCACAACTATGGTGACCGATTTTGAGTAAAACCAAGACTTACTGTGTAGGTGAAAATGATATGGTCTTTTACATTGTGAAATCATTGATATAACATCACTTTCTTTGCTATGTGAATAATAGCACTGTGAATCATGAGAGATGATTGAGCCCAGGGTGGCTGAGTGGCATGGGTATATAAAAAAGTTTGCCAGTAGCTTCCCCAGGGTCAGTGGTTCTTCCTGGCGCTCTCCGGGTGTTACCTTCATGAAATATACTGGCTACCATGTACTGCAAAATGGCAATAACAATGTTTTTGTGACTTCCATCTTATTAAATAATGAAAAATGAATAAAATGTACTGATGATGCTAATGATCACAAAATCAGTCTTGTGTATAAACTAGTCCATGAAAAGTATAAAAGTCCTTAGGAAATCGGTAGAGATTTATGACGCATAATGCACTGTCATTGCAGGCTTTCGGTTGAAGATCTTAGTACTTGTGTCATATTGACTCTGACCAACATTGGCTTTTGTTTGCATGTTCATATGAACAAACATAAACCCATCCTAATGTGACGAGTATCACCTTGTCCAAATGTGTCAGGATTTTTAAATGCTCAGAAGTTTTTATTTTATAGGCAATTAGTGACATGGGAATTATTTTTCTCTATAATGATCCTTATTAGGTGATCCTTACACATTTAATAGAAGTACAAGAAAATACAGGTCA